>CM065478.1:6996425-7022425 GCA_032873175.1 Leptopilina drosophilae
CTTTTTGCCAGTTAATTTTTTTAAGAATTTTGAAAATTTTTTTGATAATTGAAACAAAAACAAGCAACTTCTTCTATAGACGCATTTTTCTAGCACAAAAATTAAAAAAGTTACATTGGTTTTTCCAAAATCACAGAAAATTTTTCATTTTGAAAATTCAATTTTCGGTAACTTTTTGCCAGTTTATTTTTTTAAGAATTTTGAAAATTTTTTTGATAATTGAAACAAAAACAAGCAACTTCTTTTTTAGACGCATTTTTCTAGCACAAAAATTAAAAAAGTTACTGAGGTTTTTCCAAAATCACAGAAAATTTTTCATTTTAAAAATTCAATTTTCGGAAACTTTTTGTCAGTTTATTTTGTTAAGAATTTTGAAAATTTTTCTGATAATTGAAACAAGAACAAGCAACTTCTTCTTTAGACGCATTTTTCTAGCACAAAAATTAAAAAAGTTACAGAGGTTTTTCCAAAATCACAGAAAACTTTTCATTTTGAAAACTCAATTTTCGGTAACTTTTTACCAGTTTATTTTTTTAAGAATTTTGAAAAATTTTTCTGAAATTGGAACAAAAAACATGCAACTTCTTCTTAAGACGCATTTTTCTAGCACAAAAATTAAAAAAGTTAAAGAGGGTTTTCCAAAATCACAGAAAATTTTTCATTTCGAAAATTCAATTTTCGGTAACTTTTTGCCACTATATTTTGTTAAGAATTTTGAAAATTTTTCTGATAATTGAAACAAGAACAAGCAACTTCTTCTTTAGACGCATTTTTCTAGCACAAAAATTAAAAAAGTTACATTGGTTTTTCCAAAATCACAGAAATTTTTTCATTTCGAAAATTCAATTTTCGGTAACTTTTTGCCAGTTTATTTTTTTAAGAATTTTGAAAATTTTTTTGATAATTGAAACAAAAACAAGCAACTTCTTCTATAGACGCATTTTTCTAGCACAAAAATTAAAAAAGTTACATTGGTTTTTCCAAAATCACAGAAATTTTTTCATTTCGAAAATTCAATTTTCGGTAACTTTTTGCCACTATATTTTTTTAAAGATTTTGAAAATTTTTTGATAATTGGAACAAAAACAAACAACTTCTTCTTTAGACGCATTTTTCTAGCACAAAAATTAAAAAAGTTACAGAGGTTTTTCCAAAATCACAGAAAATTTTTCATTTTGAAAATTCAGTTTTCGGTAACTTTTTGCAAGTTTATTTTTTTAAGAATTTTGAAAATTTTTCTGAAAATTGGAATAAAAACATGCAACTTCTTCTTTAGACGCATTTTTCTAGCACAAAAATTAAAAAAGTTAAAGAGGTTTTTCCAAAATCACAGAAAAGTTTTCATTTTGAAAATTCAATTTTCGGTAACTTTTTGCCAGTTTATTTTTTTAAGAATTTTAAAAATTTTTTTGATAATTGAAACAAAAACAAGCAACTTCTTCTATAGACGCATTTTTCTAGCACAAAAATTAAAAAAGTTACAGAGGTTTTTCCAAAATCACAAAAAACTTTTCATTTTGAAAATTCAATTTTCGGTAACTTTTTGCCAGTTTATTTTTTTAAGAATTTTGAAAATTTTTCTGATAATTGAAACAAGAACAAGCAACTTTTTCTTTAGACGCATTTTTCTAGCACAAAAATTAAAAAAGTTACAGAGGTTTTTCTAAAATCACAGAAAATTTTTCATTTCGAAAATTCAATTTTCGGTAACTTTTTGCCAGTTTATTTTTTTAAGAATTTTGAAAATTTTTTTGATAATTGAAACAAAAACAAGCAACTTCTTCTATAGACGCATTTTTCTAGCACAAAAATTAAAAAAGTTACATTGGTTTTTCCAAAATCACAGAAATTTTTTCATTTCGAAAATTCAATTTTCGGTAACTTTTTGCCAGTTTATTTTTTTTAGAATTTTTGAAAAAATTTTTTTTGATAATTGAAACAAAAACAAGCAACTTCTTCTTTAGACGCATTTTTCTAGCACAAAAATTAAAAAAGTTACAGAGGTTTTTTCTAAAATCACAGAAAATTTTTCATTTCGAAAATTCAATTTTCGGGTAACTTTTTGCCAGTTTATTTTTTTAAGAATTTTGAAAATTTTTTTGATAATTGAAACAAAAACAAGCAACTTCTTCTATAGACGCATTTTTCTAGCACAAAAATTAAAAAAAGTTACATTGGTTTTTTTTTCCAAAAATCAACAGAAATTTTTTCATTTTGAAAATTCAATTTTCGGTAACTTTTTGCCAGTTTATTTTTTTAAGAATTTTAAAAATTTTTCTGAAAATTGGAACAAAAACATGCAACTTCTTCTTAAGACGCATTTTTCTAGCACAAAAATTAAAAAAGTTACAGAGGTTTTTCCAAAATCACAGAAAATTTTTCATTTTGAAAATTCAATTTTCGGTAACTTTTTGTCAGTTTATTTTGTTAAGAATTTTGAAAATTTTTCTGATAATTGAAACAAGAACAAGCAACTTCTTCTTTAGACGCATTTTTCTAGCACAAAAATTAAAAAAGTTACAGAGGTTTTTCTAAAATCACAGAAAATTTTTCATTTCGAAAATTCAATTTTCGGTAACTTTTTGCCAGTTTATTTTTTTAAGAATTTTGAAAATTTTTTTTAAAGTTAAAACAAAAACAAACAACTTCTTCTTTAGACGCATTTTTCTAGCACAAAAATTAAAAAAGTTACAGAGGTTTTTCCAAAATCACAGAAAATTTTTCATTTTGAAAATTCAATTTTCGGTAACTTTTTGTCAGTTTATTTTGTTAAGAATTTTGAAAATTTTTCTGATAATTGAAACAAGAACAAGCAACTTCTTCTTTAGACGCATTTTTCTAGCACAAAAATTAAAAAAGTTACAGAGGTTTTTCCAAAATCACAGAAAACTTTTCATTTTGAAAACTCAATTTTCGGTAACTTGTTGCCAGTTTATTTTTTTAAGAATTTTAAAAATTTTTCTGAAAATTGGAACAAAAACATGCAACTTCTTCTTAAGACGCATTTTTCTAGCACAAAAATTAAAAAAGTTAAAGAGGGTTTTCCAAAATCACAGAAAATTTTTCATTTCGAAAATTCAATTTTCGGTAACTTTTTGCCACTATATTTTGTTAAGAATTTTGAAAATTTTTCTGATAATTGAAACAAGAACAAGCAACTTCTTCTTTAGACGCATTTTTCTAGCACAAAAATTAAAAAAGTTACAGAGGTTTTTCCAAAATCACAGAAAACTTTTCATTTTGAAAATTCAATTTTCGGTAACTTTTTGTCAGTTTATTTTGTTAAGAATTTTGAAAATTTTTCTGAAAATTGGAACAAAAACATGCAACTTCTTCTTAAGACGCATTTTTCTAGCACAAAAATTAAAAAAGTTAAAGAGGTTTTTCCAAAATCACAGAAAATTTTTCATTTCGAAAATTCAATTTTCGGTAACTTTTTGCCAGTTTATTTTTTTAAAAATTTTGAAAATTTTTCTGATAATTAGATTAAAAACAAGCAACTTCTTCTTTAGACGCATTTTTCTAGCACAAAAATTAAAAATGTTACAGAGGTTTTTCCAAAAACACAGAAAATTTTTCATTTTGAAAATTCAATTTTCGGTAACTTTTTACCAGTTAATTTTTTTAAGAATTTTGAAAATTTTTCTGAAAATTGGAACAAAAACATGCAACTTCTTCTTAAGACGCATTTTTCTAGCACAAAAATTAAAAAAGTTAAAGAGGTTTTTCCAAAATCACAGAAATTTTTTCATTTCGAAAATTCAATTTTCGGTAACTTTTTGCCACTATATTTTTTTAAGAATTTTGAAAATTTTTTTAATAATTGAAACAAAAACAAGCAACTTCTTCTTTAGACGCATTTTTCTAGCACAAAAATTAAAAAAGTTACATTGGTTTTTCCAAAATCACAGAAATTTTTTCATTTCGAAAATTCAATTTTCGGTAACTTTTTGCCAGTTTATTTTTTTTAGAATTTTGAAAATTTTTTTAATAATTGAAACAAAAACAAGCAACTTCTTCTATAGACGCATTTTTCTAGCACAAAAATTAAAAAAGTTACAGAGGTTTTTCCAAAATCACAAAAAACTTTTCATTTTGAAAATTCAATTTTCGGTAACTTTTTGCCAGTTTATTTTTTTAAGAATTTTGAAAATTTTTTTGATAGTTGAAACAAAAACAAGCAACTTCTTCTATAGACGCATTTTTCTAGCACAAAAATTAAAAAAGTTACATTGGTTTTTCCAAAATCACAGAAATTTTTTCATTTCGAAAATTCAATTTTCGGTAACTTTTTGCCAGTTTATTTTTTTAAGAATTTTAAAAATTTTTTTGATAATTGAAACAAAAACAAGCAACTTCTTCTATAGACGCATTTTTCTAGCACAAAAATTAAAAAAGTTAAAGAGGTTTTTCCAAAATCACAGAAAACTTTTCATTTTGAAAATTCAATTTTCGGTAACTTTTTGCCAGTTTATTTTTTTAAGAATTTTGAAAATTTTTCTAAAAATTAGAACAAAAACAAGCAACTTCTTCTTTAGACGCATTTTTCTAGCACAAAAATTAAAAAAGTTAAAGAGGTTTTTCCAAAATGACAGAAAAGTTTTCATTTTGAAAATTCAATTTTCGGTAACTTTTTGCCAGTTTATTTTTTTAAGAATTTTGAAAAATTTTTTGATAATTGAAACAAAAACAAGCAACTTCTTCTTTAGACGCATTTTTCTAGCACAAAAATTAAAAAAGTTACAGAGGTTTTTCCAAAATCACAGAAAATTTTTCATTTTGAAAATTCAATTTTCGGTAACTTTTTGTCAGTTTATTTTGTTAAGAATTTTGAAAATTTTTCTGATAATTGGATCAAAAACAAGCAACTTCTTCTTTAGACGCATTTTTCTAGCACAAAAATTAAAAATGTTACAGAGGTTTTTCCAAAATCACAGAAAACTTTTCATTTTGAAAACTCAATTTTCGGTAACTTTTTGTCAGTTTATTTTGTTAAGAATTTTGAAAATTTTTCTGATAATTGAAACAAAAACAAGCAACTTCTTCTTTAGACGCATTTTTCTAGCACAAAAATTAAAAATGTTACAGAGGTTTTTCCAAAATCACAGAAAACTTTTCATTTTGAAAATTCAATTTTCGGTAACTTTTTGCCAGTTTATTTTTTTAAAGAATTTTAAAAAATTTTTCTGAAAATTGGAACAAAAACATGCAACTTCTTCTTAAGACGCATTTTTCTAGCACAAAAATTAAAAAAGTTAAAGAGGTTTTTCCAAAATCACAGAAAATTTTTCATTTCGAAAATTCAATTTTCGGTAACTTTTTGCCAGTTTATTTTTTTAAAAATTTTGAAAATTTTCCTGATAATTAGATTAAAAACAAGCAACTTCTTCTTTAGACGCATTTTTCTAGCACAAAAATTAAAAAAGTTACAGAGGTTTTTCTAAAATCACAGAAAATTTTTCATTTCGAAAATTCAATTTTCGGTAACTTTTTGCCAGTTTATTTTTTTAAGAATTTTGAAAATTTTTCTGAAAATTGGAACAAAAACAAGCAACTTCTTCTTTAGACGCATTTTTCTAGCACAAAAATTAAAAAAGTTAAAGAGGTTTTTCCAAAATCACAGAAAAGTTTTCATTTTGAAAATTCAATTTTCGGTAACTTTTTGCCAGTTTATTTTTTTAAGAATTTTGAAAATTTTTTTGATAATTGAAACAAAAACAAGCAACTTCTTCTATAGACGCATTTTTCTAGCACAAAAATTAAAAAAGTTACATTGGTTTTTCCAAAATCACAGAAATTTTTTCATTTCGAAAATTCAATTTTCGGTAACTTTTTGCCAGTTTATTTTTTTAAGAATTTTAAAAATTTTTTTGATAATTGAAACAAAAACAAGCAACTTCTTCTATAGACGCATTTTTCTAGCACAAAAATTAAAAAAGTTACAGAGGTTTTTCCAAAATCACAGAAAATTTTTCATTTTGAAAATTCAATTTTCGGTAACTTTTTGTCAGTTTATTTTGTTAAGAATTTTGAAAATTTTTCTGATAATTGAAACAAGAACAAGCAACTTCTTCTTTAGACGCATTTTTCTAGCACAAAAATTAAAAAAGTTACAGAGGTTTTTCCAAAATCACAGAAAACTTTTCATTTTGAAAACTCAATTTTCGGTAACTTTTTGCCAGTTTATTTTTTTAAGAATTTTAAAAATTTTTCTGAAAATTGGAACAAAAACATGCAACTTCTTCTTAAGACGCATTTTTCTAGCACAAAAATTAAAAAAGTTAAAGAGGTTTTTCCAAAATCACAGAAAATTTTTTATTTCGAAAATTCAATTTTCGGTAACTTTTTGCCAGTTTATTTTTTTAAAAATTTTGAAAATTTTCCTGATAATTGGATCAAAAACAAGCAACTTCTTCTTTAGACGCATTTTTCTAGCACAAAAATTAAAAATGTTACAGAGGTTTTTCCAAAATCACAGAAAATTTTTCATTTTGAAAATTCAATTTTCGGTAACTTTTTCCAAGTTAATTTTTTTAAGAATTTTGAAAATTTTTCTGAAAATTGGAACAAAAACATGCAACTTCTTCTTAAGACGCATTTTTCTAGCACAAAAATTAAAAAAGTTAAAGAGGTTTTTCCAAAATCACAGAAAATTTTTCATTTCGAAAATTCAATTTTCGGTAACTTTTTGCCACTATATTTTTTTAAGAATTTTGAAAATTTTTTTAATAATTGAAACAAAAACAAGCAACTTCTTCTTTAGACGCATTTTTCTAGCGCAAAAATTAAAAAAGTTACATTGGTTTTTCCAAAATCACAGAAATTTTTTCATTTCGAAAATTCAATTTTCGGTAACTTTTTGCCACTATATTTTTTTAAGAATTTTGAAAATTTTTTTGATAATTGAAACAAAAACAAGCAACTTCTTCTATAGACGCATTTTTCTAGCACAAAAATTAAAAAAGTTACAGAGGTTTTTCCAAAATCACAAAAAACTTTTCATTTTGAAAATTCAATTTTCGGTAACTTTTTGCCAGTTTATTTTTTTAAGAATTTTGAAAATTTTTTTGATAATTGAAACAAAAACAAGCAACTTCTTCTATAGACGCATTTTTCTAGCACAAAAATTAAAAAAGTTACATTGGTTTTTCCAAAATCACAGAAATTTTTTCATTTCGAAAATTCAATTTTCGGTAACTTTTTGCCAGTTTATTTTTTTAAGAATTTTAAAAATTTTTTTGATAATTGAAACAAAAACAAGCAACTTCTTCTATAGACGCATTTTTCTAGCACAAAAATTAAAAAAGTTACAGAGGTTTTTCCAAAATCACAGAAAACTTTTCATTTTGAAAATTCAATTTTCGGTAACTTTTTGCCAGTTTATTTTTTTAAGAATTTTGAAAATTTTTCTGAAAATTGGAACAAAAACAAGCAACTTCTTCTTTAGACGCATTTTTCTAGCACAAAAATTAAAAAAGTTAAAGAGGTTTTTCCAAAATCACAGAAAATTTTTCATTTTGAAAATTCAATTTTCGGTAACTTTTTGCCAGTTTATTTTTTTAAGAATTTAAAAAATTTTCTGAAAATGGGAACAAAAACATGCAACTTCTTCTTTAGACGCATTTTTCTAGCACAAAAATTAAAAAAGTTAAAGAGGTTTTTCCAAAATCACAGAAAAGTTTTCATTTTGAAAATTCAATTTTCGGTAACTTTTTGCCAGTTTATTTTTTTAAGAATTTTGAAAATTTTTCTGATTATTGGAACAAAAACAAGCAACTTCTTTTTTAGACGCATTTTTCTAGCACAAAAATTAAAAATGTTACAGAGGTTTTTCCAAAATCACAGAAAATTTTTCATTTTGAAAATTCAATTTTCGGTAACTTTTTACCAGTTAATTTTTTTAAGAATTTTGAAAATTTTTTTGATAATTGAAACAAAAACAAGCAACTTCTTCTATAGACGCATTTTTCTAGCACAAAAATTAAAAAAGTTACATTGGTTTTTCCAAAATCACAGAAATTTTTTCATTTCGAAAATTCAATTTTCGGTAACTTTTTGCCACTATATTTTTTTAAAGATTTTGAAAATTTTTTGATAATTGGAACAAAAACAAACAACTTCTTCCTTAGACGCATTTTTCTAGCACAAAAATTAAAAAAGTTACAGAGGTTTTTCCAAAATCACAGAAATTTTTTCATTTCGAAAATTCAATTTTCGGTAACTTTTTGCCACTATATTTTTTTAAGAATTTTGAAAATTTTTTTAATAATTGAAACAAAAACAAGCAACTTCTTCTTTAGACGCATTTTTCTAGCGCAAAAATTAAAAAAGTTACATTGGTTTTTCCAAAATCACAGAAATTTTTTCATTTCGAAAATTCAATTTTCGGTAACTTTTTGCCACTATATTTTTTTAAGAATTTTGAAAATTTTTTTAATAATTGAAACAAAAACAAGCAACTTCTTCTTTAGACGCATTTTTCTAGCACAAAAATTTTAAAAAGTACAAGAGGTTTTGCCAAAAGAAAAGAAAATTTTAAATTACGAAAATTCAATTTACGGTTCCTTTTTGCAAGATTATTTTGTTAAGAATTTTGAAAATTTTTCTGAAAATTGGAACAAAAACAAGCAACTTCTTTTTTAGACGCATTTTTCTAGCACAAAAATTAAAAAAGTTACATTGGTTTTTCCAAAATCACAGAAAACTTTTCATTTTGAAAACTCAATTTTCGGTAACTTTTTACCAGTTTATTTTTTTAAGAATTTTGAAAATTTTTTTGATAATTGAAACAAAAACAAGCAACTTCTTCTATAGACGCATTTTTCTAGCACAAAAATTAAAAAAGTTACATTGGTTTTTCCAAAATCACAGAAATTTTTTCATTTCGAAAATTCAATTTTCGGTAACTTTTTGCCAGTTTATTTTTTTAAGAATTTTGAAAA
Organism: Leptopilina drosophilae; assembly: GCA_032873175.1. Lineage (NCBI taxonomy): Eukaryota > Metazoa > Arthropoda > Insecta > Hymenoptera > Figitidae > Leptopilina > Leptopilina drosophilae. Next base: position 7,005,368 of record CM065478.1, read on the forward strand.
TTTTTTTGATAATTGAAACAAAAACAAGCAACTTCTTCTATAGACGCATTTTTCTAGCACAAAAATTAAAAAAGTTACAGAGGTTTTTCTAAAATCACAGAAAATTTTTCATTTCGAAAATTCAATTTTCGGTAACTTTTTGCCAGTTTATTTTTTTAAGAATTTTGAAAATTTTTCTGAAAATTGGAACAAAAACAAGCAACTTCTTCTTTAGACGCATTTTTCTAGCACAAAAATTAAAAAAGTTACAGAGGTTTTTCCAAAATGACAGAAAATTTTTCATTTTGAAAATTCAATTTTCGGTAACTTTTTGCCAGTTTATTTTTTTAAAAATTTTGAAAATTTTCCTGATAATTGGATCAAAAACAAGCAACTTCTTCTTTAGACGCATTTTTGTAGCACAAAAATTAAAAATGTTACAGAGGTTTTTCCAAAATGACAGAAAATTTTTCATTTTGAAAATTCAATTTTCGGTAACTTTTTGCCAGTTTATTTTTTAAAGAATTTTGAAAATTTTTCTGATAAATGAAACAAAAAAAAGCAACTTCTTCTTTAGACGCATTTTTCTAGCACAAAAATTAAAAAAGTTACAGAGGTTTTTCCAAAATCACAGAAAATTTTTCATTTTGAAAATTCAATTTTCGGTAACTTTTTGTCAGTTTATTTTGTTAAGAATTTTGAAAATTTTTCTGATAATTGAAACAAGAACAAGCAACTTCTTCTTTAGACGCATTTTTCTAGCACAAAAATTAAAAAAGTTACAGAGGTTTTTCCAAAATGACAGAAAATTTTTCATTTTGAAAATTCAATTTTCGGTAACTTTTTGCCGGTTTATTTTTTAAAGAATTTTGAAAATTTTTCTGATAATTGGAACAAAAACAAGCAACTTCTTCTTTAGACGCATTTTTCTAGCACAAAAATTAAAATAGTTACAGAGGTTTTTCCAAAATCACAGAAAAATTTTCATTTTGAAAATTCAATTTTCGGTAACTTTTTGCCAGTTTATTTTTTTAAGAATTTTGAAAATTTTTCTGAAAATTGGAACAAAAACATGCAACTTCTTCTTTAGACGCATTTTTCTAGCACAAAAATTAAAAAAGTTACAGAGGTTTTTCCAAAATCACAGAAAATTTTTCATTTTGAAAATTCAATTTTCGGTAACTTTTTGTCAGTTTATTTTGTTAAGAATTTTGAAAATTTTTCTGATAATTGAAACAAGAACAAGCAACTTCTTCTTTAGACGCATTTTTCTAGCACAAAAATTAAAAAAGTTACAGAAATTTTTCTAAAATCACAGAAAATTTTTCATTTCGAAAATTCAATTTTCGGTAACTTTTTGCCAGTTTATTTTTTTAAGAATTTTGAAAATTTTTCTGAAAATTGGAACAAAAACAAGCAACTTCTTCTTTAGACGCATTTTTCTAGCACAAAAATTAAAAAAGTTACAGAGGTTTTTCCAAAATCACAGAAAATTTTTCATTTTGAAAATTCAATTTTCGGTAACTTTTTACCAGTTAATTTTTTTAAGAATTTTGAAAATTTTTCTGAAAATTGGAACAAAAACATGCAACTTCTTCTTAAGACGCATTTTTCTAGCACAAAAATTAAAAAAGTTAAAGAGGTTTTTCCAAAATCACAGAAAATTTTTCATTTCGAAAATTCAATTTTCGGTAACTTTTTGCCACTATATTTTTTTAAGAATTTTGAAAATTTTTTTAATAATTGAAACAAAAACAAGCAACTTCTTCTTTAGACGCATTTTTCTAGCGCAAAAATTAAAAAAGTTACATTGGTTTTTCCAAAATCACAGAAATTTTTTCATTTCGAAAATTCAATTTTCGGTAACTTTTTGCCACTATATTTTTTTAAGAATTTTGAAAATTTTTTTGATAATTGAAACAAAAACAAGCAACTTCTTCTATAGACGCATTTTTCTAGCACAAAAATTAAAAAAGTTACAGAGGTTTTTCCAAAATCACAAAAAACTTTTCATTTTGAAAATTCAATTTTCGGTAACTTTTTGCCAGTTTATTTTTTTAAGAATTTTGAAAATTTTTTTGATAATTGAAACAAAAACAAGCAACTTCTTCTTTAGACGCATTTTTCTAGCACAAAAATTAAAAAAGTTACAGAGGTTTTTCCAAAATCACAGAAAATTTTTCATTTTGAAAATTCAATTTTCGGTAACTTTTTGCCAGTTTATTTTTTTAAGAATTTTGAAAATTTTTCTAAAAATTGGAACAAAAACAAGCAACTTCTTCTATAGACGCATTTTTCTAGCACAAAAATTAAAAAAGTTAAAGAGGTTTTTCCAAAATGACAGAAAATTTTTCATTTCGAAAATTCAATTTTCGGTAACTTTTTGCCAGTTTATTTTTTTAAGAATTTAAAAAATTTTCTGAAAATTGGAACAAAAACAAGCAACTTCTTCTTTAGACGCATTTTTCTAGCACAAAAATTAAAAAAGTTAAAGAGGTTTTTCCAAAATCACAGAAAATTTTTCATTTCGAAAATTCAATTTTCGGTAACTTTTTGCCAGTTTATTTTTTTAAAAATTTTGAAAATTTTCCTGATAATTGGATCAAAAACAAGCAACTTCTTCTTTAGACGCATTTTTCTAGCACAAAAATTAAAAATGTTACAGAGGTTTTTCCAAAATCACAGAAAATTTTTCATTTTGAAAATTCAATTTTCGGTAACTTTTTACCAGTTAATTTTTTTAAGAATTTTGAAAATTTTTTTGATAATTGAAACAAAAACAAGCAACTTCTTCTATAGACGCATTTTTCTAGCACAAAAATTAAAAAAGTTACATTGGTTTTTCCAAAATCACAGAAATTTTTTCATTTCGAAAATTCAATTTTCGGTAACTTTTTGCCACTATATTTTTTTAAAGATTTTGAAAATTTTTTGATAATTGGAACAAAAACAAACAACTTCTTCTTTAGACGCATTTTTCTAGCACAAAAATTAAAAAAGTTAAAGAGGTTTTTCCAAAATGACAGAAAATTTTTCATTTTGAAAATTCAATTTTCGGTAACTTTTTGCCACTATATTTTTTTAAGAATTTTGAAAATTTTTTTAATAATTGAAACAAAAACAAGCAACTTCTTCTTTAGACGCATTTTTCTAGCGCAAAAATTAAAAAAGTTACATTGGTTTTTCCAAAATCACAGAAATTTTTTCATTTCGAAAATTCAATTTTCGGTAACTTTTTGCCACTATATTTTTTTAAGAATTTTGAAAATTTTTTTAATAATTGAAACAAAAACAAGCAACTTCTTCTTTAGACGCATTTTTCTAGCACAAAAATTTTAAAAAGTTAAAGAGGTTTTTCCAAAATCACAGAAAATTTTTCATTTCGAAAATTCAATTTTCGGTAACTTTTTGCCAGTTTATTTTTTTAAGAATTTTAAAAATTTTTTTGATAATTGAAACAAAAACAAGCAACTTCTTCTATAGACGCATTTTTCTAGCACAAAAATTAAAAAAGTTACAGAGGTTTTTCCAAAATCACAGAAAACTTTTCATTTTGAAAATTCAATTTTCGGTAACTTTTTGCCAGTTTATTTTTTTAAGAATTTTGAAAATTTTTTTGATAATTGAAACAAAAACAAGCAACTTCTTCTATAGACGCATTTTTCTAGCACAAAAATTAAAAAAGTTACATTGGTTTTTCCAAAATCACAGAAATTTTTTCATTTCGAAAATTCAATTTTCGGTAACTTTTTGCCAGTTTATTTTTTTAAGAATTTTAAAAATTTTTTTGATAATTGAAACAAAAACAAGCAACTTCTTCTATAGACGCATTTTTCTAGCACAAAAATTAAAAAAGTTACAGAGGTTTTTCCAAAATCACAGAAAACTTTTCATTTTGAAAATTCAATTTTCGGTAACTTTTTGCCAGTTTATTTTTTTAAGAATTTTGAAAATTTTTCTGAAAATTGGAACAAAAACAAGCAACTTCTTCTTTAGACGCATTTTTCTAGCACAAAAATTAAAAAAGTTAAAGAGGTTTTTCCAAAATGACAGAAAATTTTTCATTTTGAAAATTCAATTTTCGGTAACTTTTTGCCAGTTTATTTTTTTAAGAATTTTGAAAATTTTTTTGATAATTGAAACAAAAACAAGCAACTTCTTCTATAGACGCATTTTTCTAGCACAAAAATTAAAAAAGTTACATTGGTTTTTCCAAAATCACAGAAATTTTTTCATTTCGAAAATTCAATTTTCGGTAACTTTTTGCCACTATATTTTTTTAAGAATTTTGAAAATTTTTTTAATAATTGAAACAAAAACAAGCAACTTCTTCTTTAGACGCATTTTTCTAGCACAAAAATTAAAAAAGTTACAGAGGTTTTTCCAAAATCACAGAAAATTTTTCATTTTGAAAATTCAGTTTTCGGTAACTTTTTGCAAGTTTATTTTTTTAAGAATTTTGAAAATTTTTCTGAAAATTGGAATAAAAACATGCAACTTCTTCTTTAGACGCATTTTTCTATCACAAAAATTAAAAAAGTTAAAGAGGTTTTTCCAAAATCACAGAAAAGTTTTCATTTTGAAAATTCAATTTTCGGTAACTTTTTGCCACTATATTTTTTTAAGAATTTTGAAAATTTTTTTAATAATTGAAACAGAAACAAGCAACTTCTTCTTTAGACGCATTTTTCTAGCGCAAAAATTAAAAAAGTTAAAGAGGTTTTTCCAAAATCACAGAAAATTTTTCATTTCGAAAATTCAATTTTCGGTAACTTTTTGCCAGTTTATTTTTTTAAAAATTTTGAAAATTTTTTTAATAATTGAAACAAAAACAAGCAACTTCTTCTTTAGACGCATTTTTCTAGCACAAAAATTTTAAAAAGTTAAAGAGGTTTTTCCAAAATCACAGAAAATTTTTCATTTCGAAAATTCAATTTTCGGTAACTTTTTGCCAGTTTATTTTTTTAAGAATTTTAAAAATTTTTTTGATAATTGAAACAAAAACAAGCAACTTCTTCTATAGACGCATTTTTCTAGCACAAAAATTAAAAAAGTTACAGAGGTTTTTCCAAAATCACAAAAAACTTTTCATTTTGAAAATTCAATTTTCGGTAACTTTTTGCCAGTTTATTTTTTTAAGAATTTTGAAAATTTTTCTGATAATTGAAACAAGAACAAGCAACTTCTTCTTTAGACGCATTTTTCTAGCACAAAAATTAAAAAAGTTAAAGAGGTTTTTCCAAAATCACAGAAAAGTTTTCATTTTGAAAATTCAATTTTCGGTAACTTTTTGCCAGTTTATTTTTTTAAGAATTTTGAAAATTTTTTTGATAATTGAAACAAAAACAAGCAACTTCTTCTTTAGACGCATTTTTCTAGCACAAAAATTAAAAAAGTTACAGAGGTTTTTCCAAAATCACAGAAAATTTTTCATTTTGAAAATTCAATTTTCGGTAACTTTTTGTCAGTTTATTTTGTTAAGAATTTTGAAAATTTTTCTGATAATTGAAACAAGAACAAGCAACTTCTTCTTTAGACGCATTTTTCTAGCACAAAAATTAAAAAAGTTACAGAGGTTTTTCCAAAATCACAGAAAACTTTTCATTTTGAAAACTCAATTTTCGGTAACTTTTTGCCAGTTTATTTTTTTAAGAATTTTAAAAATTTTTCTGAAAATTGGAACAAAAACATGCAACTTCTTCTTAAGACGCATTTTTCTAGCACAAAAATTAAAAAAGTTAAAGAGGTTTTTCCAAAATCACAGAAAATTTTTCATTTCGAAAATTCAATTTTCGGTAACTTTTTGCCAGTTTATTTTTTTAAAAATTTTGAAAATTTTCCTGATAATTGGATTAAAAACAAGCAACTTCTTCTTTAGACGCATTTTTCTAGCACAAAAATTAAAAAAGTTACAGAAATTTTTCTAAAATCACAGAAAATTTTTCATTTCGAAAATTCAATTTTCGGTAACTTTTTGCCAGTTTATTTTTTTAAGAATTTTGAAAATTTTTTTGATAATTGAAACAAAAACAAGCAACTTCTTCTATAGACGCATTTTTCTAGCACAAAAATTAAAAAAGTTACATTGGTTTTTCCAAAATCACAGAAATTTTTTCATTTCGAAAATTCAATTTTCGGTAACTTTGTGCCACTATATTTTTTTAAGAATTTTGAAAATTTTTTTAATAATTGAAACAAAAACAAGCAACTTCTTCTTTAGACGCATTTTTCTAGCACAAAAATTTTAAAAAGTTAAAGAGGTTTTTCCAAAATCACAGAAAATTTTTCATTTCGAAAATTCAATTTTCGGTAACTTTTTGCCAGTTTATTTTTTTAAGAATTTTAAAAATTTTTTTGATAATTGAAACAAAAACAAGCAACTTCTTCTATAGACGCATTTTTCTAGCACAAAAATTAAAAAAGTTACAGAGGTTTTTCCAAAATCACAAACATTTTTTCATTTTGAAACTTTAAATTTCGGTAACTTTTTGCCAGTTTATTTTTTTAAGAATTTTGAAAATTTTTGTGATAATTGAAACAAAAACAAGCAACTTCTTCTATAGACGCATTTTTCTAGCACAAAAATTAAAAAAGTTACATTGGTTTTTCCAAAATCACAGAAATTTTTTCATTTCGAAAATTCAATTTTCGGTAACTTTTTGCCAGTTTATTTTTTTAAGAATTTTAAAAATTTTTTTGATAATTGAAACAAAAACAAGCAACTTCTTCTATAGACGCATTTTTCTAGCACAAAAATTAAAAAAGTTACAGAGGTTTTTCCAAAATCACAGAAAACTTTTCATTTTGAAAATTCAATTTTCGGTAACTTTTTGCCAGTTTATTTTTTTAAGAATTTTGAAAATTTTTCTGAAAATTGGAACAAAAACAAGCAACTTCTTCTTTAGACGCATTTTTCTAGCACAAAAATTAAAAAAGTTAAAGAGGTTTTTCCAAAATGACAGAAAATTTTTCATTTTGAAAATTCAATTTTCGGTAACTTTTTGCCAGTTTATTTTTTTAAGAATTTAAAAAATTTTCTGAAAATGGGAACAAAAACATGCAACTTCTTCTTTAGACGCATTTTTCTAGCACAAAAATTAAAAAAGTTACATTGGTTTTTCCAAAATCACAGAAATTTTTTCATTTCGAAAATTCAATTTTCGGTAACTTTTTGCCACTATATTTTTTTAAGAATTTTGAAAATTTTTTTAATAATTGAAACAAAAACAAGCAACTTCTTCTTTAGACGCATTTTTCTAGCGCAAAAATTAAAAAAGTTACATTGGTTTTTCCAAAATCACAGAAATTTTTTCATTTCGAAAATTCAATTTTCGGTAACTTTTTGCCACTATATTTTTTTAAGAATTTTGAAAATTTTTTTAATAATTGAAACAAAAACAAGCAACTTCTTCTTTAGACGCATTTTTCTAGCGCAAAAATTAAAAAAGTTAAAGAGGTTTTTCCAAAATCACAGAAAATTTTTCATTTCGAAAATTCAATTTTCGGTAACTTTTTGCCAGTTTATTTTTTTAAAAATTTTGAAAATTTTCCTGATAATTGGATCAAAAACAAGCAACTTCTTCTTTAGACGCATTTTTCTAGCACAAAAATTTTAAAAAGTTAAAGAGGTTTTTCCAAAATCACAGAAAATTTTTCATTTTGAAAATTCAATTTTCGGTAACTTTTTGTCAGTTTATTTTGTTAAGAATTTTGAAAATTTTTCTGATAATTGAAACAAGAACAAGCAACTTCTTCTTTAGACGCATTTTTCTAGCACAAAAATTAAAAAAGTTACAGAGGTTTTTCCAAAATCACAGAAAATTTTTCATTTTGAAAATTCAGTTTTCGGTAACTTTTTGCAAGTTTATTTTTTTAAGAATTTTGAAAATTTTTCTGAAAATTGGAATAAAAACATGCAACTTCTTCTTTAGACGCATTTTTCTAGCACAAAAATTAAAAAAGTTACAGAGGTTTTTCCAAAATCACAGAAAATTTTTCATTTTGAAAATTCAATTTTCGGTAACTTTTTGCCAGTTTATTTTTTTAAGAATTTTGAAAATTTTTTTGATAATTGAAACAAAAACAAGCAACTTCTTCTTTAGACGCATTTTTCTAGCACAAAAATTAAAAAAGTTAAAGAGGTTTTTCCAAAATCACAGAAAATTTTTCATTTCGAAAATTCAATTTTCTGTAACTTTTTGCCAGTTTATTTTCTTAAGAGTTTTGAAAATTCTTCTGATAATTGGAATAAAAACAAGCAACTTCTTCTTTGGACGCATTTTTCTAACACAAAAATTAAAAAAGTTACATTGGTTTTTCCAAAATCACAGAAATTTTTTCATTTTGAAAACTCAATTTTCGGTAACTTTTTGCCACTATATTTTTTTAAAGATTTTGAAAATTTTTTGATAATTGGAACAAAAACAAACAACTTCTTCTTTAGACGCATTTTTCTAGCACAAAAATTAAAAAAGTTACAGAGGTTTTTCTAAAATCACAGAAAATTTTTCATTTCGAAAATTCAATTTTCGGTAACTTTTTGCCAGTTTATTTTTTTAAGAATTTTGAAAATTTTTTTGATAATTGAAACAAAAACAAGCAACTTCTTCTTTAGACGAATTTTCTAGCACAAAAATTAAAAAAGTTAGATTGGTTTTTCCAAAATCACAGAAATTTTTTCATTTCGAAAATTCAATTTTCGGTAACTTTTTGCCACTATATTTTTTTAAGAATTTTGAAAATTTTTTTGATAATTGAAACAAAAACAAGCAACTTCTTCTATAGACGCATTTTTCTAGCACAAAAATTAAAAAAGTTACATTGGTTTTTCCAAAATCACAGAAAATTTTTCATTTCGAAAATTCAATTTTCTGTAACTTTTTGCCAGTTTATTTTTTTAAGAATTTTGAAAATTTTTTTGATAATTGAAACAAAAAAAAGCAACTTCTTCTTTAGACGCATTTTTCTAGCACAAAAATTAAAAAAGTTACAGAGGTTTTTCTAAAATCACAGAAAATTTTTCATTTCGAAAATTCAATTTTCGGTAACTTTTTGCCAGTTTATTTTTTTAAGAATTTTGAAAATTTTTTTAATAATTGAAACAAAAACAAGCAACTTCTTCTTTAGACGCATTTTTCTAGCACAAAAATTAAAAAAGTTACAGAGGTTTTTCCAAAATCACAGAAAATTTTTCATTTTGAAAATTCAATTTTCGGTAACTTTTTGTCAGTTTATTTTGTTAAGAATTTTGAAAATTTTTCTGATAATTGGAACAAAAACAAGCAACTTCTTCTTTAGACGCATTTTTCTAGCACAAAAATTAAAAAAGTTACAGAGGTTTTTCTAAAATCACAGAAAATTTTTCATTTCGAAAATTCAATTTTCGGTAACTTTTTGCCAGTTTATTTTTTTAAGAATTTTGAAAATTTTTTTGATAATTGAAACAAAAACAAGCAACTTCTTCTATAGACGCATTTTTCTAGCACAAAAATTAAAAAAGTTACATTGGTTTTTCCAAAATCACAGAAAATTTTTCATTTTGAAAATTCAATTTTCGGTAACTTTTTGCCAGTTTATTTTTTTAAGAATTTTGAAAATTTTTCTGAAAATTGGAACAAAAACATGCAACTTCTTCTTTAGACGCATTTTTCTAGCACAAAAATTAAAAAAGTTACAGAGGTTTTTCTAAAATCACAGAAAATTTTTCATTTCGAAAATTCAATTTTCGGTAACTTTTTGCCAGTTTATTTTTTTAAGAATTTTGAAAATTTTTCTGATAATTGAAACAAAAACAAGCAACTTCTTCTATAGACGCATTTTTCTAGCACAAAAATTAAAAAAGTTACATTGGTTTTTCCAAAATCACAGAAATTTTTTCATTTCGAAAATTCAATTTTCGGTAACTTTTTGCCACTATATTTTTTTAAGAATTTTGAAAATTTTTTTAATAATTGAAACAAAAACAAGCAACTTCTTTTTTAGACGCATTTTTCTAGCACAAAAATTAAAAAAGTTACAGAGGTTTTTCCAAAATCACAGAAAATTTTTCATTTTGAAAATTCAGTTTTCGGTAACTTTTTGCAAGTTTATTTTTTTAAGAATTTTGAAAATTTTTCTGAAAATTGGAATAAAAACATGCAACTTCTTCTTTAGACGCATTTTTCTAGCACAAAAATTAAAAAGTTAAAGAGGTTTTTCCAAAATCACAGAAAAGTTTTCATTTCGAAAATTCAATTTTCGGTAACTTTTTGCCACTATATTTTTTTAAGAATTTTGAAAATTTTTTTGATAATTGAAACAAAAACAAGCAACTTCTTCTTATAGACGCATTTTTCTAGCACAAAAATTAAAAAAGTTACAGAGGTTTTTTCCAAAAATCACAGAAAAATTTTTCATTTTGAAAATTCAATTTTCGGTAACTTTTTGCCAGTTTATTTTTTTAAGAATTTTTGAAAATTTTTTTGATAATTGAAACAAAAACAAGCAACTTCTTCTTTAGACGCATTTTTCTAGCGCAAAAATTAAAAAAGTTACATTGGTTTTTCCAAAATCACAGAAAATTTTTTCATTTCGAAAATTCAATTTTCGGTAACTTTTTGCCACTATATTTTTTTAAGAATTTTGAAAATTTTTTTAATAATTGAAACAAAAACAAGCAACTTCTTCTTTAGACGCATTTTTCTAGCGCAAAAATTAAAAAAGTTAAAGAGGTTTTTCCAAAATCACAGAAAATTTTTTCATTTCGAAAATTCAATTTTCGGTAACTTTTTTGCCAGTTTATTTTTTTAAAAATTTTGAAAATTTTCCTGATAATTGGATCAAAAACAAGCAACTTCTTCTTTAGACGCATTTTTCTAGCACAAAAATTTTAAAAAGTTAAAGAGGTTTTTCCAAAATCACAGAAAATTTTTCATTTCGAAAATTCAATTTTCGGTAACTTTTTGCCAGTTTATTTTTTTAAGAATTTTAAAAATTTTTTTGATAATTGAAACAAAAACAAGCAACTTCTTCTATAGACGCATTTTTCTAGCACAAAAATTAAAAAAGTTACAGAGGTTTTTCCAAAATCACAAAAAACTTTTCATTTTGAAAATTCAATTTTCGGTAACTTTTTGCCAGTTTATTTTTTTAAGAATTTTGAAAATTTTTTTGATAATTGAAACAAAAACAAGCAACTTCTTCTATAGACGCATTTTTCTAGCACAAAAATTAAAAAAGTTACATTGGTTTTTCCAAAATCACAGAAAACTTTTCATTTTGAAAACTCAATTTTCGGTAACTTTTTACCAGTTTATTTTTTTAAGAATTTTGAAAATTTTTTTGATAATTGAAACAAAAACAAGCAACTTCTTCTATAGACGCATTTTTCTAGCACAAATATTAAAAAAGTTACATTGGTTTTTCCAAAATCACAGAAATTTTTTCATTTCGAAAATTCAATTTTCGGTAACTTTTTGCCAGTTTATTTTTTTAAGAATTTTAAAAATTTTTTTGATAATTGAAACAAAAACAAGCAACTTCTTCTATAGACCCATTTTTCTAGCACAAAAATTAAAAAAGTTACAGAGGTTTTTCCAAAATCACAGAAAACTTTTCATTTTGAAAATTCAATTTTCGGTAACTTTTTGCACAAAAATTAAAAAAGTTAAAGAGGTTTTTCCAAAATGACAGAAAATTTTTCATTTTGAAAATTCAATTTTCGGTAACTTTTTGCCAGTTTATTTTTTTAAGAATTTAAAAAATTTTCTGAAAATTGGAACAAAAACAAGCAACTTCTTCTTTAGACGCATTTTTCTAGCACAAAAATTAAAAAAGTTAAAGAGGTTTTTCCAAAATCACAGAAAAGTTTTCATTTTGAAAATTCAATTTTCGGTAACTTTTTGCCAGTTTATTTTTTTAAGAATTTTGAAAATTTTTTTGATAATTGAAACAAAAAAAAGCAACTTCTTCTTTAGACGCATTTTTCTAGCACAAATATTAAAAAAGTTACATTGGTTTTTCCTAATTCACAGAAATTTTTTCATTTCGAAAATTCAATTTTTCGGTAACTTTTTGCCAGTTTATTTTTTTTAAGAATTTTAAAAAATTTTTTTGATAATTGAAACAAAAACAAGCAACTTCTTCTATAGACCCATTTTTCTAGCACAAAAATTAAAAAAGTTACAGAGGTTTTTCCAAAATCACAGAAAACTTTTCATTTTGAAAATTCAATTTTCGGTAACTTTTTGCACAAAAATTAAATAAGTTAAAGAGGTTTTTCCAAAATCACAGAAAATTTTTCATTTCGAAAATTCAATTTTCGGTAACTTTTTGCCAGTTTATTTTTTTTAAAATTTAAAAACTTTTCTGAAAATGGGAACAAAAACATGCAACTTCTTCTTTAGACGCATTTTTCTAGCACAAAAATTAAAAAAGTTAAAGAGGTTTTTCCAAAATCACAGAAAATTTTTCATTTTGAAAATTCAATTTTCGGTAACTTTTTGCCAGTTTATTTTTTTAAGAATTTTGAAAATTTTTCTGATAATTGAAACAAAAACAAGCAACTTCTTCTTTAGACGCATTTTTCTAGCACAAAAATTAAAAAAGTTACAGAGGTTTTTCCAAAATCACAGAAAATTTTTCATTTTGAAAATTCAATTTTCGGTAACTTTTTGCCAGTTTATTTTTTTAAGAATTTTGAAAATTTTTTTGATAATTGAAACAAAAACAAGCAACTTCTTCTATAGACGCATTTTTCTAGCACAAAAATTAAAAAAGTTACATTGGTTTTTCCAAAATCACAGAAATTTTTTCATTTCGAAAATTCAATTTTCGGTAACTTTTTGCCACTATATTTTTTTAAGAATTTTGAAAATTTTTTTAATAATTGAAACAAAAACAAGCAACTTCTTCTTTAGACGCATTTTTCTAGCGCAAAAATTAAAAAAGTTACATTGGTTTTTCCAAAATCACAGAAATTTTTTCATTTCGAAAATTCAATTTTCGGTAACTTTTTGCCACTATATTTTTTTAAGAATTTTGAAAATTTTTTTAATAATTGAAACAAAAACAAGCAACTTCTTCTTTAGACGCATTTTTCTAGCGCAAAAATTAAAAAAGTTAAAGAGGTTTTTCCAAAATCACAGAAAATTTTTCATTTCGAAAATTCAATTTTCGGTAACTTTTTGCCAGTTTATTTTTTTAAAAATTTTGAAAATTTTCCTGATAATTGGATCAAAAACAAGCAACTTCTTCTTTAGACGCATTTTTCTAGCACAAAAATTAAAAAAGTTACAGAGGTTTTTCCAAAATCACAGAAAATTTTTCATTTTGAAAATTCAATTTTCGGTAACTTTTTGTCAGTTTATTTTGTTAAGAATTTTGAAAATTTTTCTGATAATTGAAACAAGAACAAGCAACTTCTTCTTTAGACGCATTTTTCTAGCACAAAAATTAAAAAAGTTACATTGGTTTTTCCAAAATCACAGAAATTTTTTCATTTCGAAAATTCAATTTTCGGTAACTTTTTGCCACTATATTTTTTTAAGAATTTTGAAAATTTTTTTAATAATTGAAACAAAAACAAGCAACTTCTTCTTTAGACGCATTTTTCTAGCACAAAAATTAAAAAAGTTACAGAGGTTTTTCCAAAATCACAGAAAATTTTTCATTTTGAAAATTCAGTTTTCGGTAACTTTTTGCAAGTTTATTTTTTTAAGAATTTTGAAAATTTTTCTGAAAATTGGAATAAAAACATGCAACTTCTTCTTTAGACGCATTTTTCTAGCACAAAAATTAAAAAAGTTAAAGAGGTTTTTCCAAAATCACAGAAAAGTTTTCATTTTGAAAATTCAATTTTCGGTAACTTTTTGCCAGTTTATTTTTTTAAGAATTTTGAAAATTTTTTTGATAATTGAAACAAAAACAAGCAACTTCTTCTATAGACGCATTTTTCTAGCACAAAAATTAAAAAAGTTAAAGAGGTTTTTCCAAAATCACAGAAAATTTTTCATTTCGAAAATTCAATTTTCTGTAACTTTTTGCCAGTTTATTTTCTTAAGAGTTTTGAAAATTCTTCTGATAATTGGAATAAAAACAAGCAACTTCTTCTTTGGACGCATTTTTCTAACACAAAAATTAAAAAAGTTACATTGGTTTTTCCAAAATCACAGAAATTTTTTCATTTTGAAAACTCAATTTTCGGTAACTTTTTGCCACTATATTTTTTTAAAGATTTTGAAAATTTTTTGATAATTGGAACAAAAACAAACAACTTCTTCTTTAGACGCATTTTTCTAGCACAAAAATTAAAAAAGTTACAGAGGTTTTTTAAAATCACAGAAAATTTTTCATTTCGAAAATTCAATTTTCGGTAACTTTTTGCCAGTTTATTTTTTTAAGAATTTTGAAAATTTTTTTGATAATTGAAACAAAAACAAGCAACTTCTTCTATAGACGCATTTTTCTAGCACAAAAATTAAAAAAGTTACATTGGTTTTTCCAAAATCACAGAAATTTTTTCATTTCGAAAATTCAATTTTCGGTAACTTTTTGCCACTATATTTTTTTAAGAATTTTGAAAATTTTTTTAATAATTGAAACAAAAACAAGCAACTTCTTCTTTAGACGCATTTTTCTAGCACAAAAATTAAAAAAGTTACAGAGGTTTTTCCAAAATCACAGAAAATTTTTCATTTTGAAAATTCAGTTTTCGGTAACTTTTTGCAAGTTTATTTTTTTAAGAATTTTGAAAATTTTTCTGAAAATTGGAATAAAAACATGCAACTTCTTCTTTAGACGCATTTTTCTAGCACAAAAATTAAAAAAGTTAAAGAGGTTTTTCCAAAATCACAGAAAAGTTTTCATTTTGAAAATTCAATTTTCGGTAACTTTTTGCCACTATATTTTTTTAAGAATTTTGAAAATTTTTGTAATAATTGAAACAAAAACAAGCAACTTCTTCTTTAGACGCATTTTTCTAGCGCAAAAATTAAAAAAGTTAAAGAGGTTTTTCCAAAATCACAGAAAATTTTTCATTTCGAAAATTCAATTTTCGGTAACTTTTTGCCAGTTTATTTTTTTAAGAATTTTGAAAATTTTTTTGATAATTGAAACAAAAACAAGCAACTTCTTCTATAGACGCATTTTTCTAGCACAAAAATTAAAAAAGTTACATTGGTTTTTCCAAAATCACAGAAATTTTTTCATTTCGAAAATTCAATTTTCGGTAACTTTTTGCCACTATATTTTTTTAAGAATTTTGAAAATTTTTTTAATAATTGAAACAAAAACAAGCAACTTCTTCTTTAGACGCATTTTTCTAGCACAAAAATTAAAAAAGTTACAGAGGTTTTTCCAAAATCACAGAAAATTTTTCATTTTGAAAATTCAGTTTTCGGTAACTTTTTGCAAGTTTATTTTTTTAAGAATTTTGAAAATTTTTCTGAAAATTGGAATAAAAACATGCAACTTCTTCTTTAGACGCATTTTTCTAGCACAAAAATTAAAAAAGTTAAAGAGGTTTTTCCAAAATCACAGAAAAGTTTTCATTTTGAAAATTCAATTTTCGGTAACTTTTTGCCACTATATTTTTTTAAGAATTTTGAAAATTTTTTTAATAATTGAAACAAAAACAAGCAACTTCTTATTTAGACGCATTTTTCTAGCGCAAAAATTAAAAAAGTTAAAGAGGTTTTTCCAAAATCACAGAAAATTTTTCATTTCGAAAATTCAATTTTCGGTAACTTTTTGCCAGTTTATTTTTTTAAGAATTTTGAAAATTTTTTTGATAATTGAAACAAAAACAAGCAACTTCTTCTTTAGACGCATTTTTCTAGCACAAAAATTTTAAAAATTTAAAGAGGTTTTTCCAAAATCACAGAAAATTTTTCATTTCGAAAATTCAATTTTCGGTAACTTTTTGCCAGTTTATTTTTTTTAAGAATTTTAAAAATTTTTTTGATAATTGAAACAAAAACAAGCAACTTCTTCTATAGACGCATTTTTCTAGCACAAAAATTAAAAAAGTTACATTGGTTTTTCCAAAATCACAGAAATTTTTTCATTTCGAAAATTCAATTTTCGGTAACTTTTTGCCACTATATTTTTTTAAGAATTTTGAAAATTTTTTTGATAATTGAAACAAAAACAAGCAACTTCTTCTTTAGACGCATTTTTCTAGCACAAAAATTAAAAAAGTTACAGAGGTTTTTCCAAAATCACAGAAAATTTTTCATTTTGAAAATTCAATTTTCGGTAACTTTTTGTCAGTTTATTTTGTTAAGAATTTTGAAAATTTTTCTGATAATTGAAACAAGAACAAGCAACTTCTTCTTTAGACGCATTTTTCTAGCACAAAAATTAAAAAAGTTACAGAGGTTTTTCCAAAATCACAGAAAACTTTTCATTTTGAAAACTCAATTTTCGGTAACTTTTTGCCAGCTTATTTTTTTTAGAATTTTAAAAATTTTTCTGAAAATTGGAACAAAAACATGCAACTTCTTCTTAAGACGCATTTTTCTAGCACAAAAATTAAAAAAGTTAAAGAGGGTTTTCCAAAATCACAGAAAATTTTTCATTTCGAAAATTCAATTTTCGGTAACTTTTTGCCACTATATTTTTTTAAGAATTTTGAAAATTTTTTTAATAATTGAAACAAAAACAAGCAACTTCTTCTTTAGACGCATTTTTCTAGCACAAAAATTAAAAAAGTTACAGAGGTTTTTCCAAAATCACAGAAAATTTTTCATTTTGAAAATTCAGTTTTCGGTAACTTTTTGCAAGTTTATTTTTTTAAGAATTTTGAAAATTTTTCTGAAAATTGGAATAAAAACATGCAACTTCTTCTTTAGACGCATTTTTCTAGCACAAAAATTAAAAAAGTTAAAGAGGTTTTTCCAAAATCACAGAAAAGTTTTCATTTTGAAAATTCAATTTTCGGTAACTTTTTGCCAGTTTATTTTTTTAAGAATTTTGAAAATTTTTTTGATAATTGAAACAAAAACAAGCAACTTCTTCTTTAGACGCATTTTTCTAGCACAAAAATTAAAAAAGTTACAGAGGTTTTTCCAAAATCACAGAAAATTTTTCATTTTGAAAATT